>JALIGW010000379.1:10000-49254 GCA_023053685.1 Diadophis punctatus similis | reverse complement strand
GAGAGAGAGAGAGAGAGAGAGAGGGAGGGAGAGGGAGAGGGAGAGGGAGGGAGGGAGGGAGGGAGACAGAGACAGAGACAGACAGAGGCAGGAAAGGAGAGAGAGAGAGAGAGAGAGAGAGAGAGAGAGAGAGAGAGAGAGAGAGAGAGAGAGAGAGCGGTGGGCGGTGGGCGCAGTTCTGCTTCGCGCTCTGCGCAATTGGTACCCGGCGCCATCGAGGGAAAACTTTTTGGGTTTGGACCTGGGAATCTTAGGGCTGGAAGGGACCTTGGAGGTCTTCTAGTCCGACCCCGTGGCCAAGGCAGGAGTCCTCCTCCTTCTGTGCCGGATAAAGGGTTGGTTCAATCTTTGCTTGAAGATCTCCAGCGATGGAACAGCCACAACTCCGGGAAGTAGTAGGCTGTTCCCGGAGTTATCTCCTCACTGTTAGGAAATTCATCCTGAGTTCCAGGTTGGATCTCCTTCTGAGGATCTTCCATCCCTTGCTTTTTCTTCCTTCCTCCCCCTTCCTTCCTTCCTTCCTTCCTTCCTTCCTTCCTTCCTTCCTTCCTTCCTTCCTTCCTTCCTTCCTTCCTTCCTCCTTTTCTCTCCATCCTTCGCCTCCATTTCCATCCCCTCCCCTTGTTAACATGGCTCTCCCAGTCCATGAATATCTTAACATATAATTCTTATACAGTGGTTGTAATTCTATTCTCTAGCCAGGTATACCGTTTACTCCAAACTTGATAGCACTCCGATTCTTCTCTCTCTCTCTTTCAACTCCATAGTCAACATCTATTAAGTGAGTTTTGCTCCATTTCTGGAGTTCAGGAATTAGCTGTAATCTGAAAGCGACAGGTGCCCCTCGGAATTCCCTGTCTTTTCACAGGTATCTCTTCCCTCAAGGAGTGTTTGAGTTTAGGCCTGAGATACCTGTGAAAAGACAGGGAATTTAGAGGCTCCGTCAAACCTCAAGAGGAAAAGGCCCGGAGAGTAAAACATATTCTGGACCCCTACATAATTGGATAACTGCGTTCCTGTCTAACAGACAACAAGTGGTCAAAATAGGAAGTGCCATATCAAATCCTGCTCCTGTCAACAGTGGTGTCCCTCAAGGCAGTGTTCTAGGACCAACACTCTTCATACTCTACATAAACGATCTTTGTGATCATATTATAAGCAACAGCGTTCTCTTTGCTGATGATGTTAAACTATTTAACACCACCGACAATGTTGCTACCCTTCAAAAAGACCTTGACCATGTAGCAGAATGGTCAAACAACTGGCAACTTCAAATCTCAACCAACAAATGCTCTGTCTTACACATTGGCAAAAAAAATCAGAATACAAAATACAAACTTGGAGGAAACGAACTTGTAGATGACCCTCACTCTGTCAAAGACCTTGGAGTACTCATATCCAATGACCTAAGTGCTAGAGCCCATTGTAACAACATTGCCAAAAAGGCACTAAGAGTTGTTAATCTAATCTTGCGTAGCTTCTTCTCTGGCAAGATTACATTACTAACCAGAGCATACAAAACATTTGTTAGACCAATTCTGGAATACAGCTCACCTGTCTGGAACCCGCACTGCATATCAGACATAAATACAATCGAGAGAGTCCAGAAATATTTCACAAGAAGAGTCCTTCACTCCTCCACTCACAACAAAATACCTTATTCCACCAGACTTGAAACACTGGGATTAGACAATTTACAACTACGTCGCCTCCGATCTGATCTAAATGTAGTTCATAAAATCATATACCAAAATGTCCTTCCTGTTAATGACTACTTCAGCTTCAACCGTAACAATACACGAGCACGTAATAGATTCAAACTAAATGTAAAGCGCTCCAAACTCGACTGCAGAAAATATGACTTCAGCAACAGAGTGATCAATGCCTGGAATGCACTACCTGACTCTGTGGTTTCTTCCCCAAACCCCAAAAACTTTAACCTTAGACTGTCTACAGTCGACCTCTCCTCGTTTCTAAGAGGTCTGTAAGGGGCGTGCATAAGCGCACCAGCGTGCCTACCGTCCCTGTCCTACTGTCCAATTGTCCTCTTTTATTGTTACTTTTTACTTATGTTTATACAAATTACTACTATACATGTTTGACAAATAAATAAATAAATAAATAAAATAAATATGAAAGAACGTCCCAAAGATCCTTTTTAAAAAATATATATTTTATTAATTTTCAAATCTTTACAAAATCACAATGTATCTTTCAGCAATTCTACATTGTCACAAGTGCATTGTTATCTTATTATTACATTACATATTTACATATTTACACTATTTTATATTCTGTTCAATTTTCCTTTTTTTGTTTTCTATGTTCCATCCACTGATACCATTTTTCCCATATGTTGTCATAGTTTGAATCTTTTTGGCCTCTTAACTCAATCGTAAGTTTGTCCGTTTCAGCGCAGTCATAATTTTTTTTAATTATTAAATTTTCTGTAGGCGTTTTAGGATTTTTCCAGCATTGTGCGTAGGCAAATCTTGCTGCGGTAGTGATATGTAGAATAAGGTATTCGATGTTCTTATTGTATTGATTTTTAAGTATTCCTAGTAGTAGAAACTCCGGTGTGAATTCTATTGTTATTTTTGTCATTTCTTGTAACCAGTTGTGGATTTTGGACCAGTATTTTCTAGCTTCGGGACGTAACCACCACATATGAAAGAAGGTGCCTTGTGTTTTTTTTACACTTCCAACAGGTCGGATTAAGATTTGGGTAAATTTTTGCTAATCTTGTTGGGGCCAAATACCATCTGTAAAACATTTTGTAATGATTTTCCTTATGTGACGCCGATTTTGTTAATTTAAAATGTCTATTCCATATTTGTTCCCAATCGGCCAAGTGTATATTATGTCCTATATTTTTCGCTCATGCGATCATGGGTCCCTGAACTATATCTTCCCATTCCAAAGATTCTTTTTTTCCAAGAGGCAACTGGACTTTCTGGTTTTTCTTTGAAGACGTTTCACTTTGTTAGCGGAGAAATAAATCCTCCGGAGGTCGATGGATCGTCACTTCCCTTTTGAAAACATTCTGACTTAGGAAATAAAACCCGAGATTCAAATCTAATTAACAAAATATTTATTTCAGTAGAAAATAATAAAAAATCCTTATTAGACTACATCTTGATCGGCTAAGGAAATAAATCACTTCTACCTTGGTAGAAATGGTGATGAGAAAAGAAGGAGTTGACCTCTGGAATGCAGACATGCGTAGTAGAATATATCATACGTCTGCTTGACCATAAATACAAGAAACAGAAAAACAGAGATGCACAACTGGCAATAATTCACATCGTGACACACTTCTCATACAAGAAGCTTCTTCAGCTCTCTTGAATGAGAAGCGAAACGTCTTCAAAGAAAAACCAGAAAGTCCACTTGGCCTCTTAGGGGAAAAAGCACCTTTGGGATAACCGTGACCTGGATGACGGATAATTTCCATGGATATATGAAGAACGGTTGCAGGATTTGGGTTTGAGTAGTCTAGAGAAAAGAAGGACCAGGGGTGACACGATAGCAGTCTTCCAGTATTTGAGGGGGCTGCCACAAGGAAGAGGGGGTCAAATTATTCTCCAAAGCACCAGAAGGCAAGATAAGAAACAATGGTTGGAAACTCATCAAAGAGAGAGAAGCAACCTGGAATTGAGGATAAACTTCCTAATGGTGAGGACAATTAACCAGTGGAATGACTTTGCCTTCAGAAGTTGTGGGTGCTCCATCACTGGAGGTTTTTAAGAAGACACTGGACAAGTCACTTGTCTGGAATGGTACATGCTTGAGCAGGGGGTTGGACTAGATGACCTCCAAGATCCCTTCCAGCGCTATTCCATTCTAAAAATCATCCTTGTTGTCACAACTGGCAAATGTTATGCCAACCGTTGAAATCTAGGCCCTTCCAGAAAACTGGTTCCCACAACTTATTGTACACACAACACACACACACACACACACACACACACACACACACACACACACACACACGCACGCACACACACACCATATTTTAGTCAGGTTGCTCTGCTAACCAGCCTGTGCGCTTAAAGTAGTAGATGCCTTGTCTGTCTATCTAATAGATAGATCATAGATGATAGATGATATAGATAATAGTTATAGAGTCTATCTATCTATCTATCTATCTATCTATCTATCTATCTATCTATCTATCTATCTATCTATCCATCCATCCATCCATCCATCCATCCCTATCTATCTATCTATCTATCTATCTATCTATCTATCTATCTATCTATCTATCTATCTATCTATCTATCTATCTATCTATCTATCTATCTATCTATCTATCTATCTATCCCTCCCTCCCTCCCTCCCTCTCTCCCTCCCTCTCTCTCTCTAGCTATCTATTTCTTCATCTATTTCTCTCTCTCTCTCTCTCTCTCTCTCTCTCTCTCTCTCTCTCTCTCTCTCTCTCTCTCTCTCTCTCCATCTAATCTATCCATCCATCCATCCATCCATCCATCCATCCATATCTATCTATCTATCTATCTATCTATCTATCTATCTATCTATCTATCTATCTATCTATCTATCTATCTATCTATCTATCTATCTATCTATCTATCTATCTATCTATCTATCTATCCCTCCCTCCCTCCCTCCCTCTCTCCCTCCCTCTCTCTCTCTAGCTATCTATTTCTTCATCTATTTCTCTCTCTCTCTCTCTCTCTCTCTCTCTCTCTCTCTCTCTCTCTCTCTCTCTCTCTCTCTCTCCATCTAATCTATCCATCCATCCATCCATCCATCCATATCTATCTATCTATCTATCTATCTATCTATCTATCTATCTATCTATCTATCTATCTATCTATCTATCTATCTATCTATCTATCTATCTATCTATCTATCCCTCCCTCCCTCCCTCTCTCCCTCCCTCTCTCTCTCTAGCTATCTATTTCTTCATCTATTTCTCTCTCTCTCTCTCTCTCTCTCTCTCTCTCTCTCTCTCTCTCTCTCTCTCTCTCTCTCTCTCTCTCTCCATCTAATCTATCTATCCATCCATCCATCCATATCTATCTATCTATCTATCTATCTATCTATCTATCTATCTATCTATCTATCTATCTATCTATCTATCTATCTATCTATCTATCTATCTATCTCTGCTTTGTCTATACAGGCAATCACACAGACTAGTTAAACAGTGACTTGCTTTAAATAACAAGTGTTTAATGATGATGTCTTTAATGCACACACGAAAGAGGTGCCCCCAAACACCATAGACTTTAAGAGTACCTCAACCACAATTATTTATAAATACAGTCACTCATCTATCAACCAATCAAGGAACTCCATGAAAAGAATCACAGAACAATCAGAGTTTCCTTTGACTGACAAGGTGTTCGCACCATATCCATCCTAGCATTTAGTGACTTCCAAATCATCAATGGAAGATTGGAAACCAATCAAAGAGAGAAGCAACTTGGAACGAAGGAGAAACTTCCTAACAGTGAGGACAATTAACCAGTGGAACAGAAATTGCCTCCAGAAGTTGTGGGCGCTCCATCACTGGAGGCTTTTCAGAAGAGATTGGACAGCCCCTTGTCTGAAATGGTATACAGTCTCCTGCTTGAGCAGAGGGTTGGACTAGAAGACCTCCAAGGTCCCTTCCAGCACTATTATTCTTTTATTCTACCCTTCTTCCGAAATGAAATATCTTCAAAGATTGAAGACTACAGCTTGAAATCAAAAGACCCACAACAATAAGCGGAACGCCTGTACGTCTTGTCACAAGATCCCTATTTTTAATAACTTCACATTCATTCCCTCCCCACCCTACGCAAATAATAATCATAATAATTTAAAAAAAAGAAAAGAAATCCAAAGGAGCTTTGGCAGATATGATCTATGGGAGACAGATGAGCTGAGCTGTATTCAAAATATTACCTATTGTGTTGCTAATTGCCCTTAACTCAAGCCGGCTCGGCGACTATAATAAACGCTTTAATATTAATAAAGCAAAACCCTCCCCGTCTTCCGAGCTGGGTGTGCAGGTGTCCTTCTAAGCAACCTGTTCACAGGGAGAACTCTGCTCCCTGGGAATTATTATTTCCTTGGCTAAGCAGATGCTCCTTCATTTTTTTAAAAAAATTCTTTCTCTAAAGTATCAAGCCAAAGAAACAAAGGGCTTGTTTAAAAAAAAAAAAAGAGGTTCTCCGTGCAAAAAGGCATTAGTTAATTTCCAAATTGGTTTGTGTGTGTGTGTGTGTGTGTGTGTGTGTGTGTGTGTGTGTGTGTGTGTTGGAAATGGGAATGGGGCAGCCCCCCCCAGCCTCTTCTGGGGCTGCCGGGCTATGAGATTTCCTGTGGCAAAGCCTGCATTGGCTGCTAATAGAGATCTAATTGATGGGCGAAGTCCCATTTCCGCACTCGCTCCTTTATTGCTCCATCCAGTCTGTTGCAAAATATAAACCTTAATCGGATTGAGCAATCCCTCCAGGATTCGGGGCGAGCTCGCGGCCCAGGAAAGGAAGGGGGGGGAAATCATTATTAAAAAAGTTAAAGAGTACAAAGCAAGGATTTCGGAGCCTTTGGGGGATGGGGGCAGGGGGGGGGAAACAATCCCTGGCAGTCATTTAGCGTTCTCTCTCTCTCTCTCTCTCTCTCTCTCTCTCTCTCTCTCTCTCTCTCTCTCTCCCTCCCTCCCTCCCTCCCTCCCTCCCTCCCCCGTCTCTCTCCTGTCTGTCTGTCTGTCTCCTCTCTCTCTCCCCTCCCTCCCTCCCCCTCTCTCTCCTGTCTGTCTCTCTCCTCTCTCTTTCTCTGTCTCTCTGTCTCTCTCTGCTCTGTCTGTCTGTCTGTCTCTCTCCCTCTCTCTCTCCCTCTCCCTCTCCCTCTCCTGTCTGTCTGTCTCTCCACTCTCTCTTTCTCTGTCTTTCTGACTCTCTGCTCTCTCTCTCTCTCTCTCTCTCTCTCTCTCTCTCTCTCTCTTCTGTCTGTTTGTCTGTCTCTCCCCCCTCTCTCCTCTCTGTCTCTCGTCTCTCATCTCTCTCTCTTTCTCTCTCCTCTGTCTGTTTGTCTGTCTCTCCCCCTCTCTCCTCTCTGTCTCTCTGTCTCTCTGCCTCTCTGTCTCTCTCTCCTGTCTGTCTGTCTGTCTCTCCTCTCTCTCTCTCTCCTGTCTGTCTGTCTCTCTCCTCTCTCTCTCTCTCTCTCTCCTCTGTCTCTCTCTCTGCTCTCTCTCTCTCTCCTCTGCCTCTTTCTCTGTCTCTGTCTCTCTCCCCTCTCTCTCCCTCTCCTCTGTCTGTCTGTCTCTCCACTCTCTCTCTCTCCTGTCTGTCTGACTCTCCTCTCTCTTTCTCTTTCTCTCTGTCTCTCTGTCTCTCTCTGTCTCTCTCTCTCCTCTGTCTGTCTGTCTCCCCTCCCTCTCATCTCTGTCTCTTTCTCTCTCTGTCTCTCCTCTCTGTCTCTCATCTCTCATCTCATCTTCTTGAAAGCCTCCAGTGATGAAGCTCCCACAACTTCTGACAGCAACTTCTGTTCCATTGGTTGATTGTTCTCACTGTCAGAAAATTTCTCCTTATTTCCAGGTTGAATCTCTCCTTGTTCAGTTTCTATCCATTATTCCTTGTCTGGCCTTCGGGTGCCTTGGAAAATAGCTTGACCCCCTCCTCTCTGTGGCAGCCCCTCAAATATTGGAAGACTGCTATCGGTTCTCCTCCTCTTCACTAGACTGGCCAAGCCCAGTTCCTGCAACTGTTCTCTGTATGTTTTAGCCTCCAGTCCCCTAATCATCCTGGTTGCTCTTTTCTGCACTCTTTCTAGAGTCTCAACATCTTTTTATAGTGTGGTGACCAAAACTGGATGCAGTACTCTAGGTGTGGTCTTACTAAGGCTTTATAGAGTGGTATTAGTACCTCACTTGATGTTGATTGTATCCCTCTATTAATGCAATTTAGGATTGCATTGGCTTTTTTGGCTGCTGCTGCATACAGCTGGCTCATATTTAACTGGTTATCCACTAAGACTCCATGATCCCTCTCACAGTTACTGCTATTAAGCCTGGTTTCACCCAGTCTATATGGGTACTTTTGGTTTTTCTTGCCTAAGTGTAAGACTTTACTTTTCTCTACGTTGAATTTCATTTTATTAGATAGCGCTCAGTGTTCAAGTCTGTCAAGACTCAAGATCAATCTGGATCCTGAGCCTATCTTCTAGGGTGTTAGCTATTCCTGCCAGCTTAGTATTATCTGCAAATTTGGTAAGTTCCCCTTCTATTCCCTCATCTAATTCGTTTAGGGAGATATTGAAGAGTACTGGCCCTAAGACAGAACCTTGTGGTACCCCACTGCTTACTTCCCTCCATGTAGACGTTGACCCATTAAGGACTACTTGTTGAGTACGGTTTGTCAGCCAGTTGTCGAATCCATCTGGTGGTGATGCTATCTATCCCACTTTTTTCTAGCTTAACAAGAAGTAGGATGTGGTCTACTTTGTCGAATGCCTTGCTGAAATCTAAGTATATTATGTCCATAGTGAGATGGTTGGCCTAATAAATTTAATAAATTTAAAAAAAATTAAGATGCCCCTCTAGAAACCATTAGTGGGGAAATAACCTTGCTGTAGAGGGTGACCGTGCTAGGAGAAATGTGGGAGATCATTTCTCCCAAGGATTAACCCCAAGCGATGCCATCGCCAGTAGATTAGAGCAACTCCGACGCCCCTTCCTCACTTTCCCTTTGGCCTTTTGAATGTGCCTGTCACCCCCTCCTCTTTGTCGGAGGTGTAAGGCCACTGGCCCTGCTTCTTTCTTTAAATGTTTGGGAAGGTCCCACTCCGCCCCGGCCGTGTCAATAGGGAAGCATCCGTCCGTCCTTTCACCAGGAGCCCCTTTCTACTCTCCTGGCCGCCCTGCTTCCCCATCTCAGCAGCAGCAGTGAAGCTTGGCTCTGCTCTGCTGTGTGTGTGTGTGTGTGTGTGTGTGTGTGTGTGTGTGTGTGTGTGTGTGTAGGCATTCTGCTCCTTTACAACCTCTCTCTTCAGTTCTCTCCCGCCCTGGATAGGTTAAATGAGGCGGAAGGTTATGAAGGGGACTTGAGCTGGCTCCCAATGATTGATGAAGCCGGGGGCACCGCCGAGCCTTTTCCAGATAAAGCTCCATACATGTGAGGATAATGGCTGGATAGTGGCAGGGCTCGGAGGCTTGAAAAGCTGTGGCCCGGGCGCATTGAGAGAAGAAAACAGCCAGGAAGGTGCTCTGTTGTTGCCTAATCAGCTTATGCGCTGCGCCACCAGCCGCCCGAAGGCGCAGATCCTTGGAAAGGAAGTGGGAGCGGGTGCAAAGGGGACAGATCAAGCCCAAAACACACAGCCTCCCCCTTCGGCACATCCCACCTGCCCTACCTCCTCCTCCTCCTCCTCCCTGCCTGCCTTTCTGGCGGAGATCGGCCCAGCAGCTGCCTGCCTGGGAGCCCAGCATGAGGCGGCCTTGCTCACTGCGGGGAAGCTTCAAGATGGCAAAAACCAAGGAAGAATGCAAAAAAAAAAAAGGACAACAGGAACGATGCAAAAAGGATGTTGAGACTCTAGAAAAAGAGTGCAGAGAAGAGCAACAAAGATGATTAGGGGGCTGGAGGCTAAAACATACGAAGAACGGTTGCAGGAACTGGGTATGTCTAGTTTAATGAAAATAAGGACTATGGTGACATGATAGCAGTGTTCCAATATCTCAGGGGCTGCCACAAAGAAGAGGGAGTCAAACTATTCTCCAAAGCACCTGAGGGCAGAACAAGAAGCAATGGGTGGAAACTAAACAAGGAGAGAAGCAACTTAGAACTAAGGAGAAATTTCCTGACAGTTAGAACGATTAATCAGTGGAACAGCCTGCCTCCAGAAGTTGTGAATGCTCCAACACTGGAAGTTTTTAAGAAGATGTTGGATAACTATTTATCTGAAGTGATGTAGGGTTTCCTGCCTAGGCAGGGGGTTGGACTAGAAGACCTCCAAGGTCCCTTCCCACTCTGTTGTTATTGTTGGTATTAGTATTAGTATTAGTATTAGTATTAGTATTAGTATTAGTATTAGTATTAGTATTAGTATTAGTATTAGTATTAGTATTAGTATTAGTATTAGTATTAGTATTAGTATTAGTATTAGTATTCGTATTCGTATTCGTATTCGTATTCGTATTCTTAACTCTTCCAGCCTGCCCGGCCCACATCTCCTGGGTGGAAGCTTGGGAGATCCCCGTCCCCTTCCCAAGTCAAGGCCCTCGACTTTTCTACCCCTGTGTAGAAAAATTCCCAGATGGTCCCCCAACCCCGAAAAGGACAGCGTTCATGTCCAAAAGACTTCCTCTAGGATTGGCATGGAATCAAATAAGCCTCCTTCCATTCTTGGCCATGTTCAGCCAAGACAAGAAACCGTGGTTGGAAACTAAGCAAGGAGAGAAGCCACCTAGAACGAAGGCTTCTGAGAGCGATCAACCAGCTTGCCCTCAGAAGTTGTGGGTAATCCATCACTGGAGGCTTTCAAAAAGAGATTGGACAACCCTTTGTCTGAAATGGTACAGGGTTTCCTGCTCAAGCAGGGGGCTGGACTAGAAGACCTCCGAGGTCCCTTCCAACTCTATTATTCTATGTTCTATTTTAAGGCTATGATATGAACCTACTCAAATATCTGTCGATTCCATTAGGTTGCTAGCCAAGACGCAACCAGGATTTGCCACGCACAAATGTGCTGACTGGAATAAAAGCAAGTCTACTCATTCTTGATATCTATGGAGATTCTCCATCATCCAGGTCATGGTTGTCCCAAAGTTGCTTTTCTAAAAGACAACTGGACTTTCTTTTATTTCCTTTCCTTTTTCCTTTTTGCCTTGTAGAAATTTCATTTCTCATACAACAACTGAAGAAGTTTCTTGAACCGAACTGAAGACGCATCTGTTCTGTCCCCACAAAGCACACAACCACACAAGCAGATTGTACACACTTATTGAATGAAACAAAGGCTACTAATAAAACATCTTAGTAGTAATCGAGATGCACACACCAATTTACAAACAAACAGTTATCAGCAAGCAACCAGCTATCAATTAAGCTTCATTAATAGCTGGTATCAGTTCAAAGAGTTCGAAGACAATGATGAGCAATTGAGTCTGTTTATCTTACGGAGTTTCCAAGAGTTGGCAAAGTTCCTAGAAATTAGTCCTTGATAATCCAAGCCAGCGCAGAGAATGCCAAAACAAGAGTCATGGAGCAAGCTATGATCAGACAGGTCTCTTTTTCAAACTTTGTTCTCTGCAGCTTGTTAGCTGCAACTGATGACCTTAAATAGACTAGGGAAGTGGCTAATTAGCCCCAAGTCTTACTCCCGAGTAGACCTCCTCTCGAGTAGACCTTTCTGCCTCTTGCATTCAGGAAAGGGGTAGCCCCTCCTTTCTCAGCACTGCCAAGAGGTACTGATGGTTCCAAAGGCCCAGGCTGCACACGCTGCGGGCGGGCCACAACAGCATCTTAGGAGAGAAGCGAAACATTTTCAGGGGGGAAAAAAAGAGAAAGACCATTCTTGTGTTGACCAAAAATGACATTGGCGTAACATTTGCTGTTCCCTTGGCTCAGTCTATCTCATTTAGGAGCTGGGAATGAGATGTTATGGACCAGATGAGGCCATATCTGTCCCGTGGTTAGGTTTGAGTGGAGAAAGGTCTTCTGGAACCATCAATGTTTCCTTCAAGAGCCATCAACTTTTACCCACGTCAAAGTCAACCACCTGCCAGTTGTGAAAACAAGCATGATTTTTCTCCCAAGGTTTGAAGGTATCTCTAAATTCTTTGTCTTTGTCCAGGCATATGAAGCTGAAACTTAAATACTCTGGGGGTAAAAAGTGACTTATGACCGTTTATCACACTTACGACCGTTGCAGCATTGCCACGGTCACATGATTTACATTCGGATGCTTGGCAACTGACTCACATTTATGACGGTCGCAGTATCCCGGGGTTCACGTGATCCCCTTTTTGTGACCCTCCGACCAGCAAAGTCAACGAGGAAACCAGATTCACTTAACGAACGTCTTACGAATTCAACAACTGCAGGGGTTCCCTTAACAACGGTGGCAAGAAAAGTCGTAAAATGGAGCAAAAACTCACTTAATAGATGTCTCACTTAACGACATAAATTTTGGGCTCAATTGTGGTCATAAGTTGAGGACTACCTGCGTATAGATGCATTTTACTTCACCGCTGGTTAAAAAAAAGGTGTATTTTGGATTTCATTTTATTTCCATTGAAAAACGAATGCATATAAAAACGTTGCCTTTCATCCTGTATTTGTTCATTTTAAGAGTCATCTTAAAAATGGCCATGATATAAGTTGAGTAATAAGTTTGGGGACACTCCATCTTCCCTGAACAATTGATCAAGGCTTTGATAGCTTCCTTCATCATTTAAACAGCGGAATTAATCACAATTTCTCTTTTTTAAAAAAGCCACCTCTTTATAGAAACATCTTTTTTTAAAAAAAAATTGAAGGTGGAAGAGAAACGGAGCCATCTTCTGTGGCAGGACAAAGGGATGGAGATTATCCTTGAAAGAAAAAGTTCCTGATTTAATCCAGGACCAACTAAATTATCTTCAGATTACCGCTAATTTCTGAACTCCAGAAAGTGTGGGATGCCATTAACTGCCAGGACAATGAAATTCTCCATTGAGGCACTTAAAATGTCACGATGTGAATATTGTCAGTTTGTGCATTTCTATGTTTTCTACTGTTTCTTGTATTTATGGTCAAACAGACGTATGATATATTCTATTACGCATGTCTGCATTCCTGAAGTCAACTCCTTCCTTCCTAAAGTCAACTCCTTCCTTCTCTTCCGCCATTTCTGCCGAAGGTAGAAGTGATTTATTCATTAGCCGATAAGATGTAGCTTACTAAGGATTTTTTTATTATTTTCTACTGAAATAAATATTTTGTTAATTAGATTTGAATCTCGGTTTTATTTTCTAAGTAAGAATGACTTTAAAAGGAGCAAAGATCCATCGACCTCCAGGGATTGATTCCTCCCCGTTAACATAAAAGGATCCCTCAAATCCCATGAGCTTCCTTGGGATCAGGGTTGGCAATCTACAGGCTCCAACTACTCCTTTTTCTGTATCTTCGTCATCTCCTTCTGACTGGATTCAGAATCAGATTTCCACCAGTTTTGGTGAAAAACACCCTAACACTATATAACTCCAGGCCTAAAATAGTTTTAATGCTTTTTTTTTTTAAAAAAAATCCCATTTTCATTCGTTGGGCTAGAAGGCTGAAAAAGATGGGAGCTGGAAGGCAATTGCCTAGCCTTCAAAATCATATCTCAGCGCTGTAGGTAACTACAAATAAAATAGATCTAAAATTGGAAGAAGCGGGTTAAACCCAGCTCCGTGTCTTATAAAGACACCAAAATAAGATAAATACTTGTAGGGACTAAATAATAGTCAGATGGTCTCTGTTTTTCAGTGCTCCTGTGCCAGACCTGGTATCTTTTCTTTTTTAATGCTTTTCCAATTCAGTCCCTGGCTAGCAAGCAAAATCTCCATGCATTTTTCCAGCCTTCGTTTTTTTTAAAACGGGGTGTCTATAAGGAGGCCTTTATTATTATTATTATTTTAAAGAGAGAAACTCTGATTAATTCAGCGGTTTAAATGGCGAGGAAGCGATCAAGCCTTGTTCGGCTTAATTTAAGTTGCTAATTTAACAAACGCAGGGATACCCTGAACAAATTTGGCAGGAAAAGTCGCAAAATGGGGCAGAACTCCCTTAACAAATGTCTCACTTAACAACATAAGTTTGGGGCTCAATTATGGTCGTAAGTTGAGGACTACCTGTACAATGGCCAGCAGCGAACATTCCAAGCATAAAATGACAATGTTTTTTTAAAATTCTTTTTATAATATGTGAGGAATCCGGTGATGTAATGATTAGATTATCAATAAAGGAGAATATTTGCAGCTCAGAGCTAACATGAGGGGTCTTTGGTGCTCTCTGAGCTTGCTTATTTTCCAGCAGACGTTTCATTACCCAACTAGGTAACATCATCAGTGCTTGGATTAGCCTAGGGAAGATTCAGGACAACTAAAAAGCCAGCCACACTTAAAATAAACATCAAAGGGATGTTGTGAGGAAGGAAAAATAAATATGTGACATGTATGCTGGCTTCAGGGGCGGGTTCCTAATTTTTTTACTACCACTCTGTGGGCGTAGTTTATTTTGTGGGTGTGGCTTGCCAGCCATGTGACCGGGTGGGCGTGGCTTGCCGGTCATATATTAGTTATTTCAGAGAGATGTTGCTACTATTTTTGCTATTTTATACCTTACATGAAAAGCTTTGCATACAAAGTGCGTGTTACACCATGGCAACGCAGCAACCTTTATATGCAGAAATGCTATAGTTAAAAGACAAGCAAGTCTCATACAGCATTTCTGGTTTCAGTCATGGATTCCTTAGACGAAAATATTGAGGACTGTTAAAAGAACAGTATCTTTTAACAGTCGTCAATGTTTTTGTCTAAAGAATAACAGTATAAAACTGTATAAAATTAACAGTATAAAAGATTAAGCTTTCAGAAAACGCCCACTTTGGGAAGCTTTAGGCAAAAGTGTTAATTCCCCACTTAATTGTCAGGTTTCTGGGCATGCGCAGAAGAATTTTTTAAAACAAAGTTAAAAATTTTTTTAAAAAATGGCGGCACCCAGGCACCGGCAACCGACCGCACCGGTACTGTGACGTCACCAGCGGGCCGCTACCGGTGCCATAGAGTGGACCGCACCGGTAGGAACCCACCACTGGCTGGCTTGGGCTTTTTGGAAAAATACCTTTCTGCAATATTTATCCTCAAAATATATTCTGGTTGATGATCTCGGGGGTTGATGACTATAGTCTAACTTTTGGTATGCTCCGTGTTGGACGGCCTGTTTTCTAAACCGCATTTTGCCCGGATCTCTCTTTTAAAGTCTTGTTCGGATATTAAAATGTCACTGCATCTTTTCTGTTCTGTGGTTCATTGTCTTTTCTCTTTTATGCCCGTTCTCTTTCAGGCTTTTTTGTTCTTTGGTCACATTTGGCTGTCTATGAAAGTGTGCTACTGTCCAGCATCTTGTGAGCTGTGTAATCAATTAACCTGAATAGCTGAGTTTAGTCTGTTCACAGATGCTCTCTCCTGTAGAAAAACTATCAACCCAACCTTTGCAAACAAAATAACCAATGTACTGGGCTCAACTCAAGCAAAGAAAAAAACAAGAATCTATAGTTAAAACACCATCTGGATCTAATCCAGCACGCAAGCAAGTAAGGACGAGGACCGCTAACACGTTAATTCAGAAATAAACTGCATTTAGTGGGATTTTACTGCTAGAGAAGACCGCATAGCATTACTGCTTAAAATCCATTAATATCGGGAGGATATAAAGTGCATTCATTATTAGATTTTGGCCACTGATTTTATAAGGAGGTTTCATTGATTGCTGAGCAAAAGGACTCACATGAAATATGGCGTAAAGAGATCGTTTAAGGATATATTTTTTTTTATATTTAAAGGGGCTGATTACCTCAATCTTGAAAGATTTTAAATAAATAACACATTCCTGTTCAGCTGGAGTATATTTATTTATTTATTTATTTATTTATTTATTTTGTTATTCTTATATGCCGCCCAACTCCCGAGGGACTCGGGGCGGCTTACAACAAGGAGAAATACAAGAATAAACAAAGAAATTGCATAAAATTTAAAAACAAGTACAAAAATTTAAAACAATTATTTACAACAGCAACATCCATTCAACACATACATACTTGGGGGGTAGGCTCAGGTGGAATTAAGTTGTCCCCCCCACCTGCAGGAAAAGCCATGTCTTAATGGCTTTACGGAAAGCCAGCAGAGTGGGGATAGTCCGGGTCTCTGGGGGTAGTTGGTTCCAGAGCACGGGGCCAGCCACAGAGAAGGCTCTCCCCCTGGGGCCCGCCAGCCGACATTGTTTGGCCGACGGGACCTGGAGGAGGCCAACTCTGTGGGCCCTAACCGGTCGGAGGGAAGTATGAGGCAGAATGCGGTCCCGAAGATATCCTGGTCCTAAGCCATGAAGGGCTTTAAAGATGGTGATCAATACCTTGAATTGGACCCGGAGACCGATGGGCAGCCAATGCAGCTGGCGGAGTATCGGTGTCACGTGGGTGTACCTTGGCACACCCACCACAGCACGCGCAGCCGCATTTTGCACCAACTGAAGTCTCCGGATACTCTTCAAGGGTAGCCCCATGTAGAGCGCATTGCAGTAGTCCAACCGCGAGGTGACAAGGGCATGAGTGACCGTGAGTAGCGCCTCCTTCTCCAAATATGGCCGCAACTGGTGCACCAGGCGAACCTGTGCAAAGGCCCCCCTAGCCACAGCAGAAAGATGGTGGTCCAATTTTAGCTGTGGATCTAGGAGGACCCCCAAGTTGCGGACCTGGTCTGAGGGGGTCAGTTTCGCACCCTCAAAGACCAAGGAGGGGTAATTGTCATGAACCTTAGGAGGCAATATCCACAGCCACTCAGTCTTATCGGGGTTTAGTCTGAGCCTGTTCCTCCCCATCCAGATCTTAACGTCGTCCAGGCATCGGCACATTACGTCCACTGCCTCCCTGAAGTCAGACGGGGTGGTGATGTACAGCTGGGTGTCGTCAGCGTACTGGTGGAAACACACCCCATGTCTGCGGATGATCTCACCCAACGGTTTCATGTAGATGTTAAACAGGATGGGCGAGAGAACCGACCCCTGGGGCACCCCACATAATAGGGGCCTAGGGGACGATCTCTGCCCACCTGCCAACACCGACTGCATCCGATCGGCGAGATAAGAGGAGAACCACCGTAAAACGGTGCCTCCCACTCCCAACTCGCCAAGCTGATGCAGAAGGATACCATGGTCGATGGTATCGAAAGCCGCTGAGAGGTCAAGTAGCACCAGGATGGAGGAGTTCCCCCCATCCCGGGCCAGCCAGAGATCATCCATCAGGGCGACCAAGGCAGTTTCGGTACTGTAGCCGCGCCTGAAACCCGACTGATAAGGATCTAGATGGTCTGTTTCATCCAGGAGCTGCAGAAGCTGAGTCACCACCACCTTCTCCACAACTTTCCCTAAAAAAGGTAAGTTGCAGACTGGACGATAGTTCTTCAAATCAGCTGGATCCAGGGAAGGCTTCTTCAGGAGGGGTCGCACCACCGCAGTTTTTAACGACTGCGGTACGGATCCCTCCCTCAAAGAGGCGGTGATCACCGCCCGGATCCAGCTGCATGCCACCGCCCTGCTGGCCGAGACCAGCCAGGAGGGGCACGGGTCCAATAAACAGGTGGAGGTCCCCATCGCTCCCATAGCCCTGTCCACATCCTCGGGAGAAACAGGCCCAAACTCCTCCCACAAAGATGGATTAAGACTGGCCCCTGTCAACTCTATGGACTCTGCCCTGCCAGAGTCCAAGTCCAACCGAATCTGAGCGACTTTATCCGACAGAAACTCAGCAAATTCCTCAGCTCTGCCTTGCAAGTGTTCCTCGCTCCCCCCTTTTCCAAGGAGGGAGCGAGTCACCCTAAACAAGGCGGCTGGACGAGAATCTGCGGACGCAATAAGAGCGGAAAGATAGGATCGTCTTGCCGCCCCCATCGCCACTAAATAAGATCTGATGTAAATTCTTAATAGTGTTCGGTCAGACTCGGCCTTCTTGGTCCTCCAGCGGTGCTCCAGACGTCTCTTCTGGCGTTTCATCTCCCGGAGCTCCTCGGTAAACCAGGGAGCTTTCCGGGATCCACTGCCACGGAGAGGTCGCTTAGGCGCAATTCGGTCTAGAGCCCCTGATGCTGCGGTGTTCCAAGCAGCCACCAGGGAGTCAGCCGAATTGTGTACCAGGGTTTCAGGTATTTCCCCAAGTTCCCTCTGGAATCCTTCTGGCTCCATTAGGCGCCTGGGGCGGAACCACCTAGTATTTAAACTCTATTGGCTACTAATAGGATTTGAAAGTATGAATTTTCTACCGCAACCAATGAGTCTTAAAATGCTTCCCACAGCTGCTCATCACCCTGTGACT
Source organism: Diadophis punctatus similis (assembly GCA_023053685.1). NCBI lineage: Eukaryota > Metazoa > Chordata > Lepidosauria > Squamata > Dipsadidae > Diadophis > Diadophis punctatus. The sequence goes on along the minus strand of JALIGW010000379.1, from coordinate 31,194 downwards.
CCCCACCCACCCACCCTAAAGAGGCATGGAACTAGGACAAGAAATAATCCAGAACAAAATAATCAGTAATTCTCTTTTTCCTCCAATTAATATAGAGCAGATCCAAGGCAATGTCAAGGAAGTCTTTACAAAAATAAACTCCAGTTTATTGAAAAATAAACTCCAGTTTATTGAAAAATAAACTCCAGTTTATTGAAAAATAAACTCCAGTTTATTGAAAAATAAACTCCAGTTTATTGAAAATAATTCAGAAATATACGTTCAGGGAATATAACAAGCCAGTATTCTGAATGCCATCTTTGGTGACTAGCATATTCATGAAGCCTTTGCAATGTTTAGGGCTAGCGTGTCCAACCTTGGTAAGTTTAAGACTTCTGGACTTCATCTCCCAGAATTCCCCACCCAGCCACGGGAATTCTGGGAGCTGAAGTCCACACAAGTCTTTAAAGTTGCCAAGGTTGGACATTTTGGTTTAGGGTAGGGCTTAAAAGACCTGGGGATCACAGATAAATGTGGACATTTGTAGTTGTATATGTTGACAGCAGCAAGAATGTTTTACGCACAAAAATGGAAAGCTATATTAATTTCCACAATAGGAGACTAGTTGGAGAATAACAGAGTAACAGAGTTGGGAGGGACCTTGGAGGTCATCTAGTCCAACCCCCTGCTCAGGCAGGAGACCCTACACCACTTCAGACAAATGGTTATCCAGCATCATCTTTAAAACTTCCAGTGTTGGAGCATTCTCAATGTCTGTGTCAGAGGCGATAATTAATCTCACAAAGGAAAAATAGATCTTTTCCCGGACATCAGACATTACAAAAGAAACCGCAGTTTAAAAGTCTAAGTAAAAATATTTATTTCGGTACAAAACAATAAATCCTCATTATTCTACATCTCTGATATAAAAATAGGTCTTGCTTCAATGGAAGCCAGGAACAGAAGGGAAGATTGGAGAGAATGGAATGTGCACATGCGTACTAGAACATATCAATCACGTGCTCAGGAATAAACCATTATATTAGATAGGGATGCTTCTCCCTGCATATACATATAATAGGCAATAAAAAAATATCACTGCGTGACAGTCTGGAGGCAAGTCGTTCCACTGTTGAATTGTTCTCCCTGTCAGGAAATTTCTCCTTAGTTCTAGGTTGCTTCTCTCCTTGATTAGTTTCCATCCATTGCTTCTTGTCCTGCCCTCAGGTGCTTTGGAGAATAGCTTGGTCTCCTCTCTTCTGATGGAGTCAACTGAGGGAACTAAGGAAGATGGCCAAATTTACTGCTTTAATCGAAGTGAAGGATACCCTTAACTTTGTCTCTATCTGGAAATCTGGATTTTGTGCTTGAGATAGAAAAGAAACAAAATCTTGCGTAGCTTCTTCTCTGGCAACATTACATTACTAACCAGAGCATACAAAACATTTGTTAGACCAATTCTGGAATACAGCTCACCTGTCTGGAACCCGCACTGCATATCAGACATAAATACAATCGAGAGAGTCCAGAAATATTTCACAAGAAGAGTCCTTCACTCCTCTGCCCACAACAAAATACCTTATTCCACCAGACTTGAAATACTGGGATTAGACAATTTACAACTACGTCGCCTCCGATCTGATCTAAATGTAGTTCATAATATCATATACCAAAATGTCCTTCCTGTTAATGACTACTTCAGCTTCAACCGCAACAATACACAAGCACGTAATAGATTCAAACTAAATGTAAAGCGCTCCAAACTTGACTGCAGAAAATATGACTTCAGCAACAGAGGGATCAATGCATGGAATGCACTACCTGACTCTGTGGTTTCTTCCCCAAACCCCCAAAACTTTAACCTTAGACGGTCTACAGTCGACCTCTCCTCGTTTCTAAGAGGTCTGTAAGGGGCGTGCATAAGCGCACCACTGTGCCTACCGTCCCTGTCCTACTGTCCTATTGTCCTCTTTTATCGTTACTTTTTACTTATGTTTATACAAACTACTACTATCCTATACATGTTTGACAAATAAATAAATAAATAAAATAAATAAAACCTCAGTTTTGGGATTCACTGGTTAAACCAGGGTTTTTGTTGGTATAAAAATTGCTAGCCTATATTGAGGCTGTAATCTTATGTTCATTCTACTGGACTGCAAGGAGTTGAACATTAATCTTTCTTCTTCTTTTTTTCCTCCTTTGTCCTACTCTCCCCTCTTTCCCCCTTTCCCCCACTATTTTCATTTACGTCTGTGTTTCATATTCTAATAAGTTTAATAAAATCATATTATGAAAGGGATAACTCTCTAGCAAGGAGCCCGAATGCCACCTTTGGTGATTGGAAAATGTGCAGGACTTCATGAAGTCTTCGTAACGTTGAGGGTCACGGCTTAAAAGACCCTTCAAGTCAGCAAAATGAGTGACCAAGAGACCCCAGGACACGTCCATTCAGCTTTCTCTCTCTCCCCCCCTCTTCCCACCTCTTCCATCCCTCCTGTCAATGGCTGCCTGGAGCTCCATTCAAATCTTCCCTCGCTAGACAAACCAGCAGGCCTACAGCCAAAAAATTTCCAGCCACGCTTCCAGACACTGGTTAACACCGATCAATGGATCCATAACTCGTCACCCTCTAGATATGGGGGTCATCTTTCAATGCTACCCCCACTGTCATATACAACATTTGTCTTGTCCGCATGCAGTTCTCGGTGTCAATCCACGGGGCGATGTTATAATACACATCTACAAAGGGGACAAAGCCAGCAATAATGTCCTCTCCCATTGCTTTATTTATTTAAGGGCTATTACAAAGTTCCCCGCAGTAAAAAATAAAAAAAAAATCCCAGGGAAGCTCCAGTAGAGTTAGCCCTCCACAATGACTTTTCGCACAAAAAGAGACACGGGACGGGCTAGGGATGGTTTTTTTTTAATATATATATTTTGTTTTCTTTGTATTTTGTTTTTGTTTTTTAGCACTTTCTTTTTTTTATTGAAAAGTTTTTAAATCATGATAAATAGAGATGAGCAGAGCTGCGGAAGATCGCGCTAAAATGATGGCATGCTGTGCAGAGAATTAAGACAATAAAAGGTTGCTTTTCCTATTGCTTCTCCTTTTTTTTAAAAAAATTGCTTCCCTGACAAAAATGCAAATAGAGGACATCCGTAGCGAGAAACTCAGAGAGTTGCATGCTCTCGAACTCCGAGCTGTGCTACTAACACTTTACCAATTTATGATTATTTTTATAGCAGTAGAACAATGTCCATCCTAGAATTTCCACTGATCCCTCTGGTATGCTTGTATGCACAGTTCTGGTAAGCACACTTGACTCGGTGAGACACGATAAACCTAAGATAATTTGACTGCTGCAACCAAGATGCAAAGATAATAATTATAGGGGTTAGGAAAACACCTTCTCAATCATTTAAACTATTTGGCTTCTGTGCTTCCAAGGGTGCTCAACAAAGGATTGTCATGTATTCATGTACAAAAATAAATACATGGTTTAACTGAAATTTGAACCAGCAGTAGAAGAATACAGTATGAAAAACATGGAATAGAATAGAATAGAATAGAATAGAATAGAATAGAATAGAATAGAATAGAATAGAATATAGAATAGAATAGAATAGAATAGAATAGAATAGAAAATAGAATAGAAAATAGAATAGAATAGAATAATAGAATAGAATAGAATAGAATAGAATTAGAATATAGAAAATAGAATAGAATAGAATAGAATAATAGAATAGAATAGAATAGAATAGAATAGAATAGAATAGAATAGAATAGAATAGAATAGAATAGAATTATTTATTGGCCAAGTGTGATTGGACACACAAGGAATTTGTCTTTGGTGCATATTCTCTCAGTGTACATAAAATAATGTTGGAATATTCATGACTGGGAGAGCCATGTGATTGAGTCAGCCAATCGGGCTGAAGTGTTAATTGAGCATGTCCAGAAACTTAGCAAGAAGAAGGGCGTGGTTTAGTCTGTCCACCATTAAAGCTTGCTGTGAAAACATCTCAACATGTGATCTGAAACAAAGTGTGGTATTGTTAATGTTTTATTCTACTTATAAAGAAGTTATTTGAATCAGCAAAATGCAGTTATCTTCTGAAGCTTCTGATTTATTGCGTAACTCTGATAGGTTATGGGCCCAGGAATCGCTCAAGAAGTAAAGTTAAAACTGCATTGTAATTTAAAGCTGATAAGAAGCTGTCTGTGTTGTTAAAGGAACAGGCAGACAAGAAAAATAAAGCAGGATGGCTGCTGCTATGGAATTTAAAGACAGTCCAATACCTAAATTGGGGAAGAAAAATTATTTAATTTGGGCTGCAAAAATGGAATGTTTTTTGAAAGCAAAAGAATTATGGGACATCGTAGCAGACCCCCCACAAGGTGTGCTTGGAGCAGCAGATCAAAAGGCTCATGACAAAGCTATGGCTTATCTTCTTTTAAGTCTGGGGGATGATCAATTCTTAAATGTAGCTGAATTAAAGTCTGCAAAAGAAATATGGCAGAAATTGAGAGCAGTACATGTCAATGTTTCTGCGTGTAATGTGGTCCAACTTTCAAGAAAGCTTTTCAGAATGAGTTTGCAGACAGGAGATTCTATGGAAGATCATTTAATGAAAATGCAGTCTAATTTTCTAGAATTGGAGCAACGTGGAGTAAAGTTTCCAGAGTCCCAAAAGGTTTTATTAGTGTTAAATAGTTTGGATCAAAGCTGGGAGACTGTATCAGCTATTTTTGAAAGTAAGCCAGAAGCAGATTTGAATTTGGAGGCTTTGAAATCGTGTTTATTGAATGAATATGAGAAAAGGCTTTTCAGCCATGCTGATGGAAAATTCCACAGGCGGGGGCCCAACAAGGAGTACAGTGGAAACTTACAGCAAGTCTTCAGCAAAATTTTCCACAAGCTGCCTATCTCTAGCAACAGCCGAGGTGTCTGCAGACAAGAGGAGAGCAGAGGCAGGAGAGATCAAGTTACACAGCAACAATTCTGCAAGCAAGTTAAGAAAGTGTGTTTCATTTGTGGAAAGACCAATCATCTGCAGAAAAGCTGTGCACAGAGAAGAAATATGCAAGACAAGAGACATTATTTGCAAGGACAGATTGCAGTTGCAAAAGTTTGTTATAATAACAATAGAGACAAATGGTTGATTGACAGTGGGGCTAGTCAAACAATTGTTAATAATTCTGACTTATTTTCCAGATTTTTCCCAGGAAACCATGAAGAAGTGGCCTTAGCCAATGGTCAAAAGGCTAAAATCATTGGAAGAGGCGATGTGCAAATTCCATATTTGGAATCCAGGTTTACTGATGTGTTATGTGTACCTGAAATGGAGCATAATTTGTTAAGTGTGTCTAGTTTAGACAAGCAAGGTTATGAAACCACATTTGTTAATGGGAAGTGTATCATCCAAAGAAATGGGAATGTTTGTGCACAGGGCATAAAAGAGGATAATCTTTATGTATTGCAGGGACAAAAGGTGCCACATTGTTCCCAGATATTTAAAAATGTAGCAGAACACAATTCGTGTGTTCATCTTCTGCACAGACGACTTGGTCATGCTAATTTTAAGGTTGTTCAACAAATGAAAGAATTTGCAGAAGGATTAGATTTGAAGGGATGTAAGGCATATTTGGATTGTGCAGTATGCAAAGCATCGAAATCTAAAGCATTCCCAGTTAGCAAGTTTAGCACAAGACAAACCACAAGAGCTCTAGAACTGGTGCATGCTGATTTAATTGGGCCTATGCAAGCCAGTTTGGGAGGAGCAAAGTATGCGCTGGTTATTGTGGATGACTACAGCAGGTTTGGGTTTTGCTACTTACTTAAGAGTAAAACAGAGGTGCTACAGCAATTTAAGCAATGGTTAAGTTTTGTAGAGAGAAGGTACAAACAACAGGTATGTCAGTTGCAAACTGACAGAGGTTCTGAATTTATGTCAACAAATTTTCAACAATGGTTGAGACAATTGGGAATAAGACACAGGCGCACAAATCCTTACACACCGGGAGAGAACGGAGTGGCTGAAAGGAGGAATGGTGTTTTGCAAACAATGAAAGACTCCTTACTGGAGGATTCTGGTATGAGCAGGTCATATTGGGGTGAAGCCATACTGACTGCCAATTATTTAGTAAATAGGTTGTGGAGTTCATCCATCAATAATACTCCATATGCAATGCTATATGGGAGAAAGCCTTCTTTAGCACATTTAAAAATATTTGGAAGTACTGCTTGGGTACATATTCCAAAGGCAATCAGAAGAAAGGGACAACAAAAGGCTAGAAAGCTCAGATTTGTGGGCTATGAGCCAGGCTCAAAAGGGTATCGCTTTAGCGATGGAAGTAAAAGGATAGTGATTTCAAGATCTGCTAGTTTTGCAGAACAAAATTGGAACAGAATAGATGCAAATTCTGAAAATGTCTCACTTAGCGACAGTGATCCGCTTAGCGATGGTGATCCACTTAGTGACAATAACTCATTTAATGATGGTGAATCATTTACTGAAGGTGTCTATGTTCAGGGAGGAGAGTCTGAACAAGATATGAAGCCAGAAAAGCTTGAAACACAAGTACAGGCAATGCCACGTAGGTCAGAGCGTAGTAACAGAGGGGTACCGCCAGACAGGTATTCTGCCAGTAAAGTTAAAGTGTGTAATGTGTGGTATGAGCCAAGAAACTATAAGGAAGTATTGGCATTACCAAAAGTTGAACAAGAAAAGTGGAAGGAAGCCATGGATAAAGAGATGAAATCCATGGGAGATCATGAAGTGTTCACATCTATGACTTTGCCACAGGGTACGAAAGCTGTAGGATGTAAGTGGGTATATAAGAAAAAGGTATTACCCAATAATGAAGTACAGTATAAGGCAAGGTTGGTGGCACAAGGTTTTTCTCAATTAAAAAATGTGCACTATGATGAGGTGTTCGCGCCAACTGTAAAAGGTGAGAGCATAAGACTAGCACTGGCATTAGCATCAGCATACAGGCATAGAATTTGGCATTTTGATATAACCACTGCATTCCTCAATGCTGAATTAGAGGAAGAAATTTATATGGTTAAAGCGCCAGGGTATGAAAATAAAAAGCCTAACATGGTGTATAAATTGAACAAGGCCATTTATGGGCTGAAGCAGTCAGCCAGAAATTGGAATATCTGTTTAGATACTGCATTGAAAGGTCTTGGGTTCAAGAGTTGCAAAGCTGATGGTTGCATATACACTGGAAAGTTACAAGGTGGGAATTGTCTATTATTAGCATTTGTGGATGATCTTTGTTTCATTGCAAAGGATGCATCACAAGTTGAAGAATTTGCTAATAAGTTAGAAAAGAAATTTGAATTAAAGAATTTGGGAGAAATAAAGAATTATCTCGGTGTAGAGATACAAAAAACTGAAAAAGGTGGTTATATTCTCAGTCAAAGGAGAAAAATTGAACAATTATTAGAGAAGTATAACATGAAAGATTGTAATATTGCTCCTACACCTATGAGCACAGATTTTTACAATAGTTTGGGTGAGGACAAAAGTGAAGCCTGTGATCAGGAGATATATCACTCTGCAATAGGGAGTCTGTTATATCTGTCACAGTGGTCCAGACCAGACATAGCTTGTGCAGTGAGCATTCTAAGTCGCTTTACTGCTACACCTACAAAGTTGCATTGGATGGGTGTGAAAAGAATTCTCAGGTACTTGAAGGGAACTGTGAATTTGGGTCTTCAAATAAAGGTCACTGAAGAATTAAAATTGAAATGTTATGTTGATAGTGATTATGCAAATGATGTAAAAACCAGAAAGTCTAATTCTGGAATTGTAATATTATTTGGAGGGGCTTTAATTGGTTGGAAGTCCAGAAAACAAACAACGGTTGCTATTTCAACTGCGGAAGCAGAGTTTATTGCATTGTCTGAGTTATGTTCTGAAGTAGTTTGGTATGTACAGTTGTTACAAGATTTAAATGTAAATGTAAATGAAGCTGTAACTGTTTATGAAGATAATGCTGCTTGTATAAAAATGGCAACAGGTGACAGAGTGAAGAACAGAAGTAAACATGTGGACATTAAGTATTGTAATGTCAGGGAAGCTGTAAAAGAAAAATTGATACGTTTACATCATTGTTCTTCAGAGGATAATTTAGCAGACATGATGACCAAACCATTGGGTGGCATCCATTATAGGAAATGTTTAAATCCAATAGGTCTGATGTCTCTCCCAGTGATGAAGGGAGGAGTGTTGGAATATTCATGACTGGGAGAGCCATGTGATTGAGTCAGCCAATCAGGCTGAAGTGTTAATTGAGCATGTCCAGAAACTTAGCAAGAAGAAGGGTGTGGTTTAGTCTGTCCACCATTAAAGCTTGCTGTGAAAACATCTCAACATGTGATCTGAAACAAAGTGTGGTATTGTTAATGTTTTATTCTACTTATAAAGAAGTTATTTGAATCAGCAAAATGCAGTTATCTTTTGAAGCTTCTGATTTATTGCGTAACTCTGACAAATAAAAGATACATTCGTCAAGAATCATAAGGTACAACACTTAATGATAGTCCAGGTACAAATAAGCAATCAAATCACATTAGGAAAAACATGTCTCTCCTTTTGGACATGTTTAGAAGTTATACTAGATGATATATCCATACTGTTATCCTCAAGCCGTAATTATATTGCTTGGAGATTTTAATGCTAAATTAGGTCCATTTTTTGCAAGAGTTTGCTCAAAAGAAGGGATTCCCAAATGAATTTCTTGACAATCATCCTCAGTGGCTTTTTTTTTTAAAGAGACAACAAAATTTCTTTTTTTTTTTTTTTGAGCTAGGAAGAAATCCTACGGTGAGCCAAAATATTTCAACCAATTTTTATTATGTAATGGATCTTCAAGTATTTACTTCTGCATCGTTTCCTAATGCTTCTATTTTATTCGTTTTTTTAAAAAAACTGAAACACTGAGAGCTTATGCACCAAAGACAAATTCCTTGTGTGTCCAATCACACTTGGCCAATAAAGAATTCTATTCTATTCTATTCTATTCTATTCTATTCTATTCTATTCTATTCTATTCTATTCTATTCTATTCTATTCTATTCTATTCTATTCTATTCTATTGTACGACGTAATTGAAATATGGTGAAATAAAACATTCCCACCCACCCAAGTTTGAGTTGAACGAACGGACCAGATCTTGAATTAAACAAAGAGGTTGGCAATTCAAATTTGAGTTCAAGGCCTTTATTGTCATTGTACATCATGTATACAATGCAATTGGTTGTAAATTGCAACTTATTCAAGGCAGGTTGTTCAGCTAAAGAGAGAGAGGAAGACAATCCAGATATACAGCTGAAGCCTGAATCTCTGTACATTGAGAATGGGTTATATCATACAGGGGTTGGACTAGAAGACCTCCAAGGTCCCTTCCAGCCCTATGATAACCAGATTAAAGCCTTGTAAACTCCCACTGGAACAAACTAATGGAGCAAATCAACAATTAAAGGGAGCTGTCCCTGGTCCTGATTGCCCCCCCTCCTACCTAAGCAGTGATGTCATACCTAGAAGGAACAATTTGGCAGTTTAATTAAATTATGCCCATTTTAATGTATTTCATGTTAAGCTCTGCATCAGCATCCAATGATCGTTTTTTTTAAATTGACAACAACAAAAGTTCTACAAAGCAAATAAAAAATCAGGTAAATTTTAATGGGTCATTAAAAGACCAATATTTACACAGCCTACTGGTTAGTATTTTATTTTTATTTTTAGCTAAGTGATGTTTTTAATTTCACGCTGGCCAACAGAAATAACAACTTTATTTGGAGTACACCAATCCTGTGCTAATATTAAGTAACATTTCTTCAAATTAAGGAAGGTGGGGCAAATTTTTCCTCCCAAATTTGATAAAGGAGCTACTGGAAGATTTACAAAAAGGTCTGAAAATATTCAATGGTTGGATATCAAACTATACGCATTTAGGATTTCATTGAACCTGACAATTCCCAGGAATAATTTTCCATGCTTTAGAATTGAAGCATACATGCATGAAATAGGTTGACCCTGGGGATTAATTTTCACCGCAATCAACAAGGAATACTTGTCTGAAATCATTTGTATGGACAAACCAGGATCGGAGCTTGAAAAGGAAACGTATTACTAATAGAATAATATAGAACAGTAATTAAAAAAAAAATTAAGTTCACGATGATGGAAATGACTGAACCTTGTAAATCAAACAATACTGTGGATATTAATGCAGAGAAAACAACTGACCAAATATCTGCAAACAAAAATGTACCCAAAGTCATAATGCATTTAACGTATCATTGAAGAGTCAAATAAGAATCTAAGATTCTTATAGAAGAATATAGCGGCATAGAAGAACCTCCAAATAAACAAACAAACAAACAAAAAGAAAAAGAAAAAGAAAAAGAAAAAGAAAAAGAAAAAGAAAAAGAAAAAGAAAAAGAAAAAGAAAAAGAAAAAGAAAAAGAAAAAGAAAAAGAAAAAGAAAAAGAAAGAAAAGAAAAAGAAAAAAAAAGAAAAAAAAAGAAAAAGGCATTGACTTCCAACTCCCTTGGTGCAGTAAAATAAGGCATGAAGATCTATCTTAACTTAACTATCCTCAACTTTTTACTTTTTCATAGTAATAGAAAGTAGCCATTTCTGTAATAACAAATCTATCCAATCCAGGGGGTCTCAAACTCAAGGCCCGCGGGTCGGATGCGGCCTGCGAGGCGGTCAGATCTGGCTCGCGGGACCATCCTGGAAAATGTAAGGGCCCGGCCCGGGTCACTTCTGCTCGGTCTACCCAATGTGAAGAGGAAACATGCCGGCAGTTTGGGGAGTGGTGTCAAGCTGGCTACGCCCACCCAGTTGGCCACACCCACCGAGTCAGCCACGCCCGGCTGGACCCCGAGGTCAACCACAGCCCTGAATGAAATTGAGTTTGACACCCCTGATCTAATCGGTAAAACCCAAGATCAAAGTTTCATTTTTTTCCACCTTGAGCACAAAGTTCAGAAGTGGTTTCCAAGTCGAAGTAAAGGTATTTGTGGGGGGTTTCCCCCCCTTCAATCAGAGCAGTGAATTTAGCCATCTCTGCTAACTCCATCATCCCCATCAAGAGGGGATGGTTTTGTGGGAGAGGCAGACGCGTGGCTCGCATGAGTGGGGCCGCAAGCTCCCGTGATGCCCGCAGGAATGAGGCCCCGAGAGCCCATGACAAATGCGTGAGTGCGGCCCCAAGCCCCAGCTTCGCTCGTGAGAATGGGGCTGTGTGTGGACGCACACCTACACACCAGCCAGCCACTCATGCGGCCGGGCTGCGAATAGGCCGTGGCCCAGAGGTTGGGCACACCCCGATCTAGACTAAATAAGTTGATTTTCCAAGCTGAGCTGAAATTTATGGCAAAAGAAAGTCATAGTTAAAATGCACAGATCTCCATTCAGACTGAATCCAAGCCAAAGTATTTATGTTGTGGTTCTAAATTGCTCGCAGCACAATCAACTTCTCAGACTACAGCCGACTTTGTTAGAAGCAAAAGTTTAGTCTTAGGTATTGGCTGGCTTCCAAATTCAGAAATATTTTTTTCCCTAACCTCCCTCCTGAACACCACAGACACAACTCCCCTCTTTCTCTCCCCCCCTTCCTCAATATGTCCATTACTTAGTATCCATTGCAGAAACATCTGCCTGCCATTAGAGTCCATTTAGGGAAAGTGAAAAAAGGTCAAACAACAAAACTTGGTTGCATCCGCTAATGAAATAGATCGTTTTTTTTTCAAAACACAAGGGCAACTATAGACTCAGGCTGGAAGGACTGAGCCGTGGTGGCCTAGTGGTTAGAATGCAGTATTGCAGGCTGACCCTGCCCACAGCCAGCAGTTCGATTCTGACTGGCTCAAAGTTGACTCAGCCTTCCGTCTTTCCAAGGTCGGTAAAATGAGGACCCAGATTGTTGGGGGGGGCAAGAGGCTGACTCTGTAAACTGCTTAGAGAGGGATGTAAAGCACTGTGAAGCGGTATATAAGTGCTATTGTTATCTTCCTTCCTTCCTTCCTTCCTTCCTTCCTTCCTTCCTTCCTCTCCCTTTCCCTTTCCCTTCCCTTCCATTAACCCTCCCATCTCTATTTCCTTCCTTCCTTCCTTCCTTCCTTCCTTCCTTCCTTCCTTCCTTCCTTCCTTCCTTCCTTCCTTCCTTCCTTCCTTCCTTCCTTCCCAATAATTAGAATGCAGTATTGTAGGCTAACTCTGCCCACAGCCAACAGCTCAATCCTGACCAGCTCAAGATTGACTCAGCCTTCCATCCTTCCGAGGTGGGTAAAATGAGGACCTACCGTAGATTGTTGGAGGCAACAGGCTGACTCTGTAAACCACTTAGACAGGCTGCAAAGCATTGCGAATCGGTATATAAGATTAAGGGCTATTGCTATTGCTAATTTAAGGCTGCACAATAGCCCTAGTCCAGGACCATGTGCATTAAGCAAACAACTGGAGACAGGATGGAATCTCCCCAAAACCAATTCTCCAACTTCTCTGAGGAGAAGCTAAGGCAAATTATGCATTGCATTGTAAGTTGTCCAGAGTAGCTCTCCACAGGGGAGATGAATTTAATAAATAAATAAAATATGGTAGCTAAATATTAATTTATTTTTTAAATTTATTTATTAAGAAATTTATCTGGCCACTCAAGTCACACCTGGTGACTCTGGACAACTGCCCTTGATTGACAAGTAGAACAAACCAATACATATATAAAAGCCAAATACCACACACTCATCATGCAATCTCCAGAACTGTAAAGCCTACAAACTTGAAACTTGGCACATATGTTCCTCTTGGCTTCTAGGTGCTCGCTAAGAAAGGATTTTTCGAAATGACCATCAGATTAGGATTTCTTATACAGTATTATATTAATTAACATGCTCTGATGCTAAGGAGTTAGACATTCTACTCCCCCTCCCCACCTGAAAAGAACTCTGTTCCAACTGCCAGTTGCTTTATATTAACACGCTCTGATGCTAAGGAGTTACACATTCTACATAAATTTTCAAGCTTTAAGTGTCAATATATCAAGCCCAATCACATAGTTTCGTAGCGAAGCACGGGTATCCAGCTACTATAGTATCCTATAATCATTGTATCCTAGTTCTCCTTGTGCATTTTCTGGATGTGGTGGTTACAAACTCAGCAAGGTGTTCATGGATTTATCCAACAGGGTTGTTCTTCTTATGTTCTTGTGATTGACGATATGGGACAGAGGAAGTGGGGCTGCAGAAAACAAGTATGGACTCGCCATGACCCAGATAAGGTCATTTGGAACGATACAAGAAAGATGCAGAGGCCTTAGAAAGAGTACAGAGAAGAGCCACACAGACGATCAATGGTTTGCAAGCGAAATCATATGATGAATGGTGGCAGGAACTGGGTACGACTAGTCAAATAAAGAGAAGGTTTAGGAGAGCTAGGATAGCATCTTCCACTACTTGAAGAGCTGTCACAGGGAAGAAGACACCTCACAGCAGAACAAGGAACTGAGGGTGGAAACTCCTCAGAACTTGATCCAACCTGGAAGTAATTTCTGATCGCGGGAACAATGAATCAGCGAATCAGTTTGCCACCCGAAGTTGTAGCTGTCCCATCACTGGAGGTTTTCAAGAAACGCTTGGACAACCATTTTGTCAGGGATGGTATCAGGATTCCTGCTGGGCCGGGGGTGGACTAGAAGACCTCCAAGAACCTTTCCAGCCCTAGGAGTCTATGAAAAGTCTTGTGAATTCCACATTTGTGGGAAACAAGAAGTCCTAGCTGAGATACAAAGAGTCACAGCTAAGAGCTGCGGTGGCGCAGTGGTTAGAGTGCAGTACTGCAGGCTGCTTCTGCTGACTGCCAGCTGCCTGCAATTTGGCAGCTCAAATCTCACCAGGCTCAAGGTTGACTCAGCCTTCCATCCTTCTGAGGTCAGTAAAATGAGGACCCAGATTATTGGGGGCAATATGCTGAATCTGTAAACCGCTTAGAGAGGGCTGTAAAACACTGTGAAGCGGTATATAAGTCTAAGTGCCATTGCTATTGCCCTTCCTTCCTTCCTTCCTTCCTTCCTTCCTTCCTTCCTTCCTTCCTTCCTTCCTTCCTTCCTTCCTTCCTTCCTTCCTTCCTTCCCTCCCTCCCTCCCTCCCTCCCTCCCTCCCTCCCTCCCTTCCTTCCCATTGGTTAGAATGCAGTATTGCAGGCTAACTCTGCCGACTGCCAGCAGTTCAATCCTGACCAGCTCAAGGTTGACTCAGCCTTCCATCCTTCTGAGGTCAGCAAAATGAGGACCCAGATTGTTGGGGGCAATATGCTGAACTCTGTAAACCGCTCAGAGAGGGCTGTAAAGCACTGTGAAGCGGTATATAAGTCTAAATGCCACTGCTAAATGTTATTGCTATAGGTACCAAGCACAAAGTTAATTCTTCCCCCATCTAAATCTCCTTTCAGAAAGTCGAGCTCCTTTGTAAATGAACACAAGCAACAGGAAATCTGCTTCGCCACGTACCCTGGGCCGCCTTCTATTTAAAGGCAGCTGCTCGGACCACTCATAGATCCCTGGCAACTCTCTTAATATGTTTCTAACCACCCATCTCTTCCATCTGCACGCAAACATCCGCTTCACCCAGCGCATAATTGCGGATAATTCAATGTTCAGATTTGATAATGGATGTTCAAATAAATATGAGAATTCCAAGCAAATTTCTGCAAATGAAAAAAGATTTCCTCTGACATAATGGCCTGGTGCGAGGCTGTCTATAATGAGCTGTAATTTGCCTGGAAAGGCCGTTCGGAGGAGGGGGGGCCCCCGCATCGTCCCCGGGAAAAGCGGGCAACCGCTCGGCGCGGTGCAGAGCCACAAAGCCAGCCTGCTCCGTCTCCAAGGAAATTATGCGACCAGGCAGCCAAATTTCTGACAACTTCCATAAATTATTTCGGATTTTCATATTTCATATTTCATCTGCATTCATCATGTGCGCTGGGTAGCGGGTGGGGGGGGAAGAAACGTCTAAGCGGAGATTCTGTAAGCATTCAGGACAGGAATCCCAGGAGCCTGCCCTGGGACTAGATAATTGAAT
Source organism: Diadophis punctatus similis (assembly GCA_023053685.1). NCBI lineage: Eukaryota > Metazoa > Chordata > Lepidosauria > Squamata > Dipsadidae > Diadophis > Diadophis punctatus. The sequence goes on along the minus strand of JALIGW010000379.1, from coordinate 16,108 downwards.
TTACTTTTGATTAGATTATTCTTCCTACAGCCTGACTGCCAATCTGAAGTATTGTGCCTTCTCTTCTACTTAACCTTCCTGCCCTGTGCCTGTTCAGCTTGCATCGAGCTCTTTCTATTGTGGGATATATCTGAACAATCAAACTTCGGAGTTATTATTTTGCCTTCCATTGTCCATCCTTATAAAGGCAGACATCTTTCACTCCCTTTTCTCTCTTAACAGAAATCAGATTACCCCTTTTTCTCTCTCTTCTTTTCCTTCTTTTTCTTTTCCAGTTTATAATGCTGTTTACCATTTTTCAGTGGAAAACGCCCTGTAATTTGGCAGATGGGCAGGGGATTTAAAAACAAAACAAAACAAATTACTCAAATCTCTCCGTAAACGCAACGGGCCATAAATAAGAATCATCTTATAAATAAATATCAGGTAAGTAAGGAATAAATACATCTATTGTGGATAAACTGTAACCGATAACCAAGGCTATTAATCAACCCTTGTACTAAATGATCCATAATCACCATCGTAAAAACTTTAGAAACGGCTTGTCGGAAGCTTTCGAAAATTCAGAATGAAAATTCTCACCAGATATAGATGCTCAAAGTATCGGCCCATAAGCTGTTGCCAGAAAGGAGCCTGATTAAAATCCTTTATCCCTCAATCATTTTTTGAATGTTGTATATAAAGCAGTGAACCGTAAAAAGAATAACAATATGTCAACTATAAACAAAGCATTTGTAGTTTTTAATTCTGTTCTTTGAGAGGAAGCAATTCTGCTTCAACCAATACCTGTTTCAGAGGCGAGGCGATTCCTCACTTTGCAACCTCAATTCTGAGCAAGACAGAGAAATTAAGGAACGGCCATGTTTTACTTTAAGTAACGTCCGCGGCTTCCTCGGTTATTGGTTTATTTCTTTTTTTTTTAAAATGTAGGCTATTTGATGCTGTGAGGTGAGCAGTTTAGGTACTTTATTGTTCTCCATTTTGATGAAAAACAATTGAATTGGGTGCTGCTCTATTGAGTTTCGTTCAGTAAATATCCCGAAATCCCATTTTTTTGTTAGAAACTATCAATAAATCCAGTCTAAGAAAAGTAATAAGATACAAATATGAGCAGGACCTTTGCAAAGGAAATATTACAAAGAGAGCAAAGCCATAAAGTATATTAGGGAACGGCAGTTTCTCCCTCGCCACAGAAAGCAATGCAGCACAAAGACACTTGTGAATTAAATGCAATTTTTTTATCCTTGTTGTAGATCCAGAAAGGGGCTTCGAAGCAATAATTATACAGCGAGTGCTTAGTTGTTTTATCAATGAAGGTTGTGTTACTGGGAGGCATCATTAAAGGTTTGTTTAGTTTTTCTTTCATTATCAGAATTTGCTAAATCCTTGGCTGAAATAAGAGTCACAGGCTCAAAAACACACCCTGCAGATTTTTAATTCATTTATTGCCAAGTCCATCAGAAATAAAAATAAAATAGTATTCCTTTCAGAAGAATGGGTATTTCTGTGTGTGATCGTAACATCTTTAAAATTAAAAGCCAGGTTCTCTCTCTCTCTCTCTCTCTCTCTCTCTCTCTCTCTCTCTCTCTCTCTCTCTCTCTCTCTCTCTCTCTCTCTCTCTCTCTCTCTCTCTCTCTCTCTCTCTCTCTCTCTCAGACAGCCTGTGGAATTTGCAATGTTTTTTAAAAAATTTCTTAAGCCAGCTTTGCAAAATATTTTTGGAAAAGAGATATTGAATCCCAAGGACAAAATACAGCATTTTTGGCTTGGCATCTTGCCTGTGGTTGCATATAAGTTTGTTGTATTTTAAAAAGGAACCCGACAGATAAAATATTTCCTATTGTGTATGTCATGTATCCACACGGCAGCTTACCGTAACGAACCATGCGTGGCATGGCTAACCCTGTTTGCATTGGTATGTGTTTTTTTCTAAAACGTTTAAAAATAACAAGGGGGCCACCATAAATTTTAGCACATTTTGCCAACGGTGTGTTATTTTTTTTTAATGTTTAGAATTATCTTGTAAGAAACAAAAAAAATGAAATTATATTATACAGGTGTAAACTAGGGTCAACAATAAACGTGCTACGTATTTTTTGTAACCTGCACATCAAGATTTAATAACAAAAGAAATTAAGTGGGAAGATCGAAACAGCAACAAATAATGTATTTGCAGGCTAATACATGCTTAATTCAGCATAATGCGGGCTTAATTCCAATTATTATTGGGGGAGCCCTGAGTACATTATTACATGAAAGCATACAATGCTAAATGACTCATGCGATATGAAGGCATAATATGGTTAAAGGTAGTTAATGAAAACGCGTATTCATAATCATGTTCTATGAAATGCAATAGAAGGGTACGACTGGTTAAATTAAAAAGACTTCCCTCTGCATATGTACTTTTCTTGTGGCACAAAATAGTCACCAGGATTAATTAAATGCTAACTTGCTTGTTCACCCAGCTCTTGTGAACCATCCACCTCCAACATCAGTCAGTTTTGGTCGCCATGATGCAAAAAGGATGTTGAGACTCTGGAAAGAGTGCAGAGAAGAGCAACTAAGAGGATTAGGGGACTGGAGGCTAAAACATATGAAGAACGGTTGAAGGAACTGGGTATGTCTAGTTTAATGAAAAGAAGGACCAGGGGAGACATGATAGCAGTGTTCCAATATCTCAGGGGTTGCCACAAAGAGGGAGTCAAACTATTCTCCAAAGCACCTGAGGGTAGAACAAGAAGCAACAGGTGGAAACTAAACAAGGAGAGAAGCAACTTAGAACTAAGGAGAAATTTCCTGACAGCTAGAACAATTAATCAGTGGAACAGCTTGCCTCCAGAAATTGTGAATGCTCCAACACTGGAAGTTTTTAAGATGTTGGATAACCATTTGTCTGAAGTGGTGTAGGGTTTCCTGCCTAGGCAGGGGGTTGGACTAGAAGACCTCCAAGGTCCCTTCCAACTCTGTTATTCTATTCTATCTCACCTCTGAATGGAGCCAAATAGGGTCCAAATGCAAAGTTGGAAGAAGGGAGCATTTAAACTTCACTTTAGATGTGATTAAACTTCATTTCATCCATGTTTTAAGTTCCTAGGCTCAAGAGCATCAATATAAGACTAGCACATCCTTCTTAATGGTCCGTCGTGGTACCCGGATCTCGTTCATGGAGAGGCAGGTGTTCTGCGACTTACGGCCACGAGGGAGCCCAGCAATTCGCTTGCTAAGCGAAACCTTTCAGCGAACATTGCTCCATTCTACAACCTTTCTTGCCGCGGGCATTCAGTGAATCCCTGCAGCTGTTAAATAACACGGTTGCTCTCCCCCTTGACCTTGCCCGTTAAGAAGGTCAGCTGCCAAGGATCCGAATTGAATGGAGATGCTGCGATGGTCGTTAAGTGTGAAAAACAGCCCTACGTTCGCTTTTTACAAGGCCGCTGTGACTTTGAATGGTCACTAAATGAACTGGTGTAAATCGAGGGCTACCTGTAGAAGGAGTGGCTGTTTAAGCAGGAAGAACGTGAATCAAAGATGGAATCAGAATTTTTTCTTTTCATTGCATGCCTGGCCTTCTAGTTTCATGCAATTTTTTTTAGCCTCAGTGTAGAATCCAGTTCAGTCAAGTAACAGATCCATCGCAAGCAAAAACTCTGAGGCAGGTAGACTCCTCAAAGAACAGCTTTATTGGAAATATCATATTGGCACATATCTGGTGAAAACGGACTCTGAAGGTTCCCACGGTTTTCACCTAATTAAAAGAAAAGGTTTTCCTTTCAACCCTGAACAATCAGTCACATGATCCAATCAAGACGCTGTCTGGTTGCCTAGTGACATCACTCTTCTTTCCTCCGGCCAAGTGTGAGAACATCCCTGGTTCCCAAGAGAAAATATTTTATTTTGACTACACGGCCCCAGCTCTCTCTAATCCCCCCTCCCTATCCCTCAGCTCCAGTGTGGCAGCACTGAAGCTCCAAGATGTCTTCGGCCAGGCCAGCTTCAGGGTTGACAGGCTGTCCCCCTCAATTGAAGAGGAATTACTGCAAGACTTCGTGATTTCAACGGTGTCCTGCAAAGAGGCAGACAAGGGATGCGGTCTGGATTTCATTCATACCTCAGGCATACAACGCATCGGTCCTCTCCTACTTCCAAATCAATGCATTCTAGACTGAAATGTAAGCAGCAGGTATTTGGGGTAAAATTACTGGGGAACTCCTCACGATTTAAGTATTAAGCAGCTTTGCACCTTGGCTTCAAAACTAGAATTATGCAGCCTTGGAAAGCGTAGCGTGCCTTGCAAAATTCTGCTGGATATAGAGGCTGGATTTTAATTGCCACACATTATACTCTGAGATCTTATTCTTCCTTACTCCCAAAGGTACTTTCTTTCAAAAAGCAACTGGACTTTCTTGTTTTGCTAGAAGACGTTTCAGTTCTCATCCAAGAAGCTTCTTCAGTTCTGACTGGATGGTGGGGAATGGAAGGAAAGAGAGCTAGGGACCAGATGACTGCAAGGAGTATACTCTAAATCCTTCCATCCTCCACCATTTAGCAAAAAAAGAAAGTCCAGTTGGCTTTTGAAAGAAAACACCTTTGGGACAACCGTGACCTGGATGACTGAGAATCTCCATAAACAATTATCTGTCTTTACTCTTTTTGAATTTGTTGCATCAAGGTTGACTAAAACGAAGCTTGTTTGGAACTCGCATGCATGGATGGCGCCCACGAGCGAATTGCCATGTTTTTTGATGCAGTGTGCATGTGTGCAAGGCGCGCGCATGAAGCGAGCGTGCGCGCGCGTGCTCACATTCTCGATTCTGGGCGAACCGGTTGTTAAATTATGTGAAGCCCACCTCTGACGCTAAACCTCAAACCATTAAAAATTTCAAGGCTGAATGGAATTATCATAATATCCAACAACTTCCTGTCTTTCCTTGGGAATTAAATATCCGTATGAATTAAACAGGAAGACTCCTTTTTTTAACTTTACAAGTGTACTATAGATGGGGAAGTGCAGGCTTCCAGTGCTAATGAAGGGTTTGAACCTTGCAGAGAATACAACTTTTTGGAGACCAACCATATTCTTATTCCCATCGTTGTTGCTCTGCCTAGATCTTCTAAATCCCAAGAAGGTCTAGTTATTTATTTAAAACAAAGAAGGTATAATATAAACCAGTGGACAAAAAATTACTAAAATTACGCAGTTAATGTGCAATACAATATTAAAATAACTAATCAAGGTTGGCCCCTATTAAGCAAAGGACGGTGTATTATTTTATGATAATGAAAAAGAACCTTTGCGCTTAATGCCCAAATCGCAATGTTATTATTTATAAAGACAAGAAAAATTAAAAAAAAAATAGATTGGAGAACCGCATTATTAATGTGAAAATATCCAAGTGCTCTGTATAATTATAAAGGCCAAGAAAATGCTATTTTAATTTAACTTGTTCGTCTTCTGTATTTAATATTCACCTTGTTAAAAAGATAATCACCATAAAGCAGTGCATTATTAAAACACAAAATATTACAAATGCAACTGGTGTATTAATGATTACAAAGCACAAAAAACTGCTTGCTGTACTGCAGTAGCAATTTTTTAAAAAAGAAATCAAATAAAGCTATCAGGGTGAACGGAAAAATAATTGTGACATTTAAAACCAGCCTAAGGATCACCCAAGAAGAGGTCATGTATATATCTTGAGAGAAGGAATTAAAAAAAAGTAAGGGCACTACAGAAAAGATCCTATCATTAATAAAGACATTGAGACTCTAGAAAGAGTGCAGAGAAGAGCAACCAAGAGGAATTGGGGACTGGAGGTTAAAACATACGATGAACGGTTGCAGGAACTGGGCATGGCTAGTCTAGTGAAGAGAAGGACCAGGGGAGACAGGATAGCATCTTCCAATATTTGAGGGGCTGCCACAGAGATGAGAGGGTCAAGCTATTTTCCAAAACACCGGAAGGCCAGACAAGGAATAATGGATGGAAACTGACCAAGGAGAGATCCAACCTGGAAATAAGGAGAAAATTTCTGACGGTGAGAACAATCAACCAATGGAACAGAAGTTGCCTACAGAAGTTGTGGGAGCTTCATCACTGGAGGCTTT
>JALIGW010000379.1:0-7500 GCA_023053685.1 Diadophis punctatus similis | reverse complement strand
AGAAGCTATCCGATCTCTCTGCCTGTCTCCCAAGGCGATTCCTTCCTTGCGAGCGATTTTTGCTAGGCTGCCTCTTCCCAAAGGATATCGATCTGAAGGAACCAGGGTAGTACTTTCACACATGAATGGAGCACGCCTCTGGAGGCAGCTGAAATCAGGCCAAATTTCACCTGAAACCCACACCTTTTCTAGTTGAGCAATCTGGAATCCTTGCAGAGGTGGGGTTCGGACCGGTTCGGGCGAACCGGATGTTAATTTTACGTCCGGTTCAGTGAACTGGTAGTTCCGACGACTGGCTGACCCCACCCCACCAGGGCCGGGTTGCACTTACCTCGCTACCGGTGCGCTGCCATGTTGCGCACGCATGCTTGATCACTTCACGCGTGCGCCCCCGCTATGTGCACCCGCCCCCTCACGCGATTTTGCTTCCTGCGCATGTGCGGAAGCAAAATCTCACTGAAATATTGTGAGGGGACGCGCACGCGCAATTTCGGCAATTTTTTGCTTCCGTGCATGTGCAGAAGCGAAATCTCACCAAAATCTCTCTCGCGCCCCTTGCGAGATTTTGCTTCCGCGCATGCACAGAAGCAAAAAAATTGCCGAAAAAATCCGTGAAAAAAGATGGCAGCGCACAACGGACCGGCGAAGACGGCACCGGAGCCGTTGCGCGCAAATTGGGCAATCGGCGGGTCCCAACCGGAATGGCGCACTGGACCGCACTGGTAGGAACCCACCTCTGCACACCAACCCGCCCCTCCCAGGAGTCCCCATGCAGCCCATTTTGGATCCCAGGTAAGTGCAGGGGGCGTGTGGAGCTCGGGGAGCATGAAAATGGGCCTATTTCTAGCCTCCAGAGAGCCTCCGGAGGCCAGAAGCTGGAAAACGGGCCACCCAGAGGCCCGTGGAGCAGAAAAATGGACCTATTTCCAGCCTCCGGAGCCCTATAGCAATAGCACTTAGACTTATATCCTGCCCCATGCTTTACAACATTCTCTGAGCAGTTTACAACATCAACATATCTGCATCCTCATTTTATCAACCTTGGAAGGATGGAAGGCTGTCAATAGCAATAGCAATAGCACTTAGACTTATATACCGCTTCATAGTGCTTTACAGCCCTCTCTAAGCGGTTTACAGAGTTCAGCATTTTGCCCCCAACAATCTGGGTCCTCATTTTACCGACCTCAGAAGGATGGAAGGCTGAGTCAACCTTGAGCCGGTGAGATTTGAACAGCTGAACTGCTGAACTAGCAGTCAGCTGAGTAGGTTGCAGTGCTGCTTTTAACCACTGCGCCACCTCGGCTCTTGAACCGGTCAGTATCGAACTGCTGGCAATGGGCAGAGTTAGCCTGCAATACTGCATTCTAACTACTGGGAAGGAAGGAAGGAAGGAAGGAAGGAAGGAAGGAAGGAAGGAAGGAAGGAAGGAAGGAAGGAAGGAAGGAAGGAAGGAAGGAAGGAAGGAAGGAAGGAAGGAAGGAAGGAAGGAAAGGAAGATCAATAGCACTTAGATTTACAGTATATACCGCTTCACAGTGCTTTACAGCCTTCTCTAAGCAGTTTACAGAGTCAGCCTCTTGCCCCCAACAATCTGGGTCCTCATTTTACCGACTTTGGAAGGATGGAAGGCTGAGTCAACCTTGAGCCAGTCAGGATCGAACTGCTGGCAGTGGGCAGAGTCAGCCTGCAATACTGTATTCTAACCACTGCGCCACCAGGGCTGTTAGTGTTGTGTTTCTTCCTAAAGGTTTAATTTATCTTCTATGCTCTATTGATGATACGTTTCCAAGTCTTTGTTTTTCATGTTTCTGAAGAAATAACGGTTGGCAAGTTGTGTCGTAGTGTGTCTTGATTTTGATTTTCGTTCTCTTTTGCTTTGCATTTAGGCACTGCTTGGCCATACTGAGACGGTCACAGGTTTAACAGCTTCACTGGCCTATCACATCATTGTGAGTGGGTCATGTGACCGCACCTGCATCCTCTGGGATTTGAATAAACTTCCCTTTGTAAGGCAGCTTCGTGGTCATAAGGCTACGGTTTCATCCATCTGCATCGATGAACTGACGGTATGAACAAACCCAGGCTTAATAAACTGAGCATCCGTACTAAGAGTTGAGGGTTTATAATGTGGTTTATAAGTAGTCCTTGACTTACAACCATTTTTTTAGTGACCATTTGAGATTACAACACTGGCCTAGAGGTGGAGCTCTCGCCTCACAATCAGGAGGCTGTGAGTTCGATCCTAGGTAGAGGCAGGTATTTCTCTCTCTGGGCTCAATGAGAATATATCTGCCGAACAAAACTCCGCATTGGCAACAGGAAGGGCAGTCGGCCAGTAAACACTCAGCTCCATTCAGTTGCCCCGACTCCACCCCCGCAAGGGATTATGGGGTCGTTAAAAGAGGATGATTTGAGGTTACGACACTGAAAAAAGCAGAGTCAACGGGGAAGTCAGATTCACTTAACAACTGTGGCAAGACATGTTATCCAATGGGCCAAAATTCATTCATTTATTTATTTATTTATTTATTTATTTATTTATTTATTTATTTATTTATTTATTTATTTATTATTTATTTATTTATTTATTTATTTATTTATTTATTTATTTATTTATTTATTTATTTATTTATTTATTTATTTATTTGTCATTTAGTCATTTGGTCAAGTACGTATTTGATAATATACATAAGTATAACATTAATTTGAATACATAAGATGGGTACAAATAAAAGGGAACATTTGGACAGGGACGGCAGGCATGCTGGTACGCTTATGCACGCCCCTTAAAATTAAAATTCACTTTTAAACACTCAGTCTCACTCAGTGACAGAAATTTTGGGCTCGATTGCGGTCGTAATTCGAAGGGCTACCTGTGTTCATTTTCCAGGCTGCAAAATAATAGGAAAATAAAAGCAATTTCATCTGGAGTCCCTCCAAGTTCTATAACAATAACAACAACAACAACAACAACAATAATAATAACAACAATAACAACAACAACAATAACAACAACAACAACAATAACAATAGCAACAACAACAGAGTTGGAAGGGACCTTGGAGGTCTTCTAGTCCAACCCCCTGCTTACTGTTAGCTTGTTTATCTGAGCTGATAGTTTCTGAATTAGTAGAAGTATCAGATAAACAAGCTATCAGTACTGCACTATGAATGGTTGATTAAATGTTGACATATCAAAGTCCAGTATTCACTGACAGTTATTTCTTTTTTCCTTCCAAGTCAATTCAACACCCTAAAACTATTATCCTTTTTTAAAAGAAAAGTCTGAGAAATAAACCACCACCACCAACAACAACAACAACAACAACAAGAAGAGTTGGAAGGGACCTTGGAGGTCTTCTAGTCCAACCCCCTGCTTAGGCAGGAAACCCTACATCACTTCAGACAAATGGTTATCCAACATCTTCTTAAAAACTTCCAGTGATGGAGCATTCACAACTTCTGGAGGCAAGCTGTTCCACGGATTAATTGTTCTAACTGTCAGGAAATTTCTCCTTAGTTCTAAGTTGCTTCTCTCCTTGTTTAGTTTTCACCCATTTCTTGTTAGCGGACATCTCCTTAACCGTTGGCATTCGGCAAATGCAACCTGGGGAATTAGCAAACGCTGGGATAGACAACCTTCTTCCTCAAGAAGGTTATGGTGGTCTCATTATGCAGCAGCACATCTGGCTTGAACCCCTGGGATTCTGCAAATCTCTAATACAGTAATAAGCCTTGGGCTGCCTGGAGATGCATTTTGTTGGATTAACTCTAGCACAGCTGGTCTTCTTAGCTGAATTTTTGTTTGTTTTGTTTGTTTGTTTCCAAAAGGGCCATTTTTACGAGCCAATAATTACAGCAATCATTTGCTGTAAAGTGCAGAAATTGTTTTTTTTTTTATGTTCAGGAAATAGGCCAAATTTCTTGCTTTCTCCTTTCATCCTTTTTTTAAAACAGATATTTGGAGGATCTTCGAGAGGAGAATTCTGTCATCCGCATAATGAAATCTGTCGATGTTCCTACCTTGAATATTTACTGTATTTTTCGGAGTATAAGATGCACCTTTCCCCCCCCCCATAAGAGAGGCTGAAAATTTGGGTGCGTCTTATACTCCGAATGTAGCTTTTGGGAAGCTTTTTTTTCCAGCCCTAACGAGGTGCTAACTATCTTCCCGGCTCTTCCCGGCTTGCAGGATTTTTTCATTGCTTCTCCCTCTGAAGAAGGTTTTTTTCAGCCCTAACCAGGGGATAAAATAATGTGCTGAAGCTGACCAGACTAAGGACGCTAGCCAGATGAATACCTGGTAGGTAGATTCCCCCCCCCCTATTTTCCTCCCCCAAAACTAAGGTGCACCTTATACTCCGGTGCGTCTTATACTCCGAAAAATACAGTAGTTTTTAAATCTTTAGTTCCAGCTTCCCCATGATCGCTTTGGCATTAGAGCAGAGGTGGGGGAACGATGGCCCTTTTATGACTTGTGGACTTCAACTCTCAGAATTCCTGAGCACAGCATGCTGGGGGTGGTGGTGGTTCCGACTAGATGACCTCCAAGGTCCCGTCCAGCTCTATTCTGATGGATTCTGATAGAATTTTATCAAGATTGGGACTCAGCCACAGCAAAGGGCTTATGATCAGGTCCCCTCGATAAAACAACCGAGTCCAGGTAGTTCTTGACTTACGACCGCAATTGAGCCCAACATTTTGGTCACTAAGCGAGACATTGGTTTAAGGGAGCTTTGCCTCATCGGATGATCTTTCTGGCCACTGGTGGTTAAGTGAATCACAGCAGTTGTTCAGTTAGTAACCCTGTTGTTAAGTCAATCTGGCTTCCCCCACCGACTTTCTTCGTCTGAAGGCCGCAAAAGGGGATCACGTGACCCCTGGACGCCACAACCGTTTATACATGCAGGTCACGTGGATTTTGATCGCATGACCGTGAATTTTGATCACGTGACCATGGAGAGGCTGCAACTGTCGTAAGTGTGAAAAACGGTCATCCCGGTCCCTTTTATCGGCGCCCGTTGTAACTTGGAACGAACGGTTGTAAGTTGAGATGACTTGCATTTCCGGCATGAAACTTGAGCCCATTTAGAAATGAGGCTGTAGTCATGGTAGCCATTCTGAAACACCCCTTTTTCTCCTGAAATGAATTAATTCATCTTTCCAGATTAATTTAGTGGACTAAGATAGTTATCTTTCACAATGTTCATCACCCACCGGTGACACACAACTTAGAGTTGATGCCAAAGACACAAGAGGAGCTGAGGACTCCGTTACCTCACACGGCGGAGGCCATCTTAGGACCTGGTGCCTTCACCCGTCTGGTAAATCTTTGAGACCTTTTAAAAATCTGAAAGCTCGAGCAGCATTCTTCAAAATGAAAAAAGTTCTTCCGCAGTCATGACAAAAGCCTAAGATTGAAAATCAGATTATTGTCAGATGTTACATCTTTTCTATCCTGCTCTACGGGGTGGAGAGTTGGCCTCTGACAGAAAGCCACTTGAAGAGACTAGAAGCATTTGAAATGTGGATTTATAGGCAGCTGTTACGTATAAGTTGGGTTGACAAAATCAGAAATGAGGTGGGGTTGAGCCGCCTGGGAAAGCCGAGGGAAAATCATCAAAACCCATAAAAAAGCAAAAGTTAGAATATTTTTTAAAAAATATTTTTATTGTTTTTAACATTTCAAATATCATAACATTTCTAAGCAGATCTACAACCATATATACATATTATTATTGTATTTATAAAGATTACACATCAGTGGCGCAGCGGTTAGAGGCAGGTACTGCAGTCAGGTACTGTAGCAGGTACTGCAGGCCACTTTACCTGACTGTGATCCGCAGGTCAGCGGTTCAAATCTCACCGGCTCAAGGTTGACTCAGCCTTCCATCCTCCCGAGGTAGGTAAAATGAGGACCCTGATTGTTGGGGGCAATATAAATATAAATATACATTGCTTACTGGTGTAAACCGCTTAGAGAGTGCTTGCCCTGTGAGGCGGTATATAAATCTCATAAATAAATAAATAAATAAAATTTCCATGTTGTCTATTCTTGCGTCTTTGTCCCACATTGTCGCTTCAATTTCCTTTTTTTTGTCCAGTTATACCATTTTTGTTCCTATATCATAGTATTCTGAGTCTTTTTGTCCTTTTAGTTCAATGGTTAGTTTTATCCATTTCGGCACAGTCATATATCTTCTTTATTATTGTACTCTCCCACGGTGTTTTGGGGTCCTTCCAACATTAGGCGTATACAATCCTGGCCGCTGTCGTAATATGTAGTATTAGATATTTAATGTTTTGGGGGTGTTGTCTTTTGATTATGCCTAATAAGAAAAGTTCGGGAAGATATTCTACCGTTGTTTCTGTTATGTCTTGCAGCCATTTATGTATTTTAATCCAGTACCTTTTCGCTTCGGGGCACAACTTTTAGCCAAAGTTAGAATATTTTGGACATGGGATGCGACACCCCGGAAAAATAGGGCATACTTCACTTAATCTTCCAAGGAAAAATTGAAGGCAAACGAGGTCCAGGCAGAAGAAGAACATCATGGCTTCAAAATCTAAGGAATGGTTTGGACAAAACTCAGCAGCTTTGATAGAAATAGGATGGCCACATGATCACCAACGTCCGATGATGGATATGGCAAAAGGAGAAGGAGAAGGAGGAGGAGGAGGAGGAGGAGGAGGAGGAGGAGAAGAAGAAGAAGAAGAAGAAGAAGAAGAAGAAGAAGAAGAAGAAGAAGAAGAAGAAGAAGAAGAAGAAGAAGAAGAAGAAGAAGAAGAAGAAGAAGAAGAAGAAGAAGAAGATAGAAGAAGAAGAAGAAGAAGAAGAAGAATTTAAAAAGAAAAGATCGGGCAGAGTTTTTTTTCCTGAGGTTGAATGGGTGTGTGTGTCCGTCCAAATCTCATTGTTTGTTCTAAAATAAACACCATCCATACATTCCCGGCTAGTTAAAGGCGCAGAAAGATCTTTGTTGAACAACAAACATGCCGGCCGGAGATCCATTCTTCTTTGCCTGCCATTGGGTGACAGTGCAGTAAATGGAAATTATAGACAAATGATTTTAAAAGGAGAGGCTGCTGCTAAAGAAAGGATTCCTTTTGAAATAGAGGAAGAAAAGCGGACAGAGAGAGTGATGGTTGGTGGACGGATTCTTCTAATGGAGCCCGGCCTCCACAAGACACGGCTTATTTGCTCTCTGCCAAAGGACACAAATGCTTTGGTGTTGTGTGACAGATCAAAAGCCTCCCAAACCCTCCCAGAAAAATCTTTGTGCATTTTAAGAAGGACCCAAGAATGTAGATGCGTGTGTACGTTATGAAGGAACATCCGCATTGCTCTTTACGGGAAACCCGTCTCTGAAAAAATAAGGAACAGCCACAAGAGAGAAGCAAAAGGTGAAGAGCTACTGTTTCGAATTGTTTGACGGACATGACGAAAATTCCAATGTATGTATGGAGAAGAAAGAAAGAAAGAAAGAAAGAAAGAAGGAA